>NVQI01000348.1:166-13806 GCA_002894705.1 Aspergillus sp. ATCC 12892
CTGACATCTCACTAGATTGTATGAAGGTATTCTGCTGGGAAGAGAGTATGGAGTATTTCCTACAGCTGGTTGCAATACTGGCGCAAATGTTTATACACTTAAATACTTTTGGGCACCCTTATATAAAATATACTAAGCCACTTATGTAAATGCCTCTTGAAGCCCTCACTACGGGGTTTGTATTTTGCTGTGTATTGGCCGTTCTATGACGCAAAATAATTTATACAGCCTGTAACCTAATATACAAAGTACTTATAATTCTATATGGATACTTCCTAATGAATTTATCTCTGTACTAAGGATCGTTAGAAAATTGTTTTGGCATTGCACAAACACGTAAGGAAAGCCCCGTTTTCTTTGTTCGCCAGGGAGTGGCGGTAGGNNTTAGTCATACCAGGCTCTGGCTGAAGGAAAGGGAGAAGGACACTGCTTAATATACTTGCACTATTAATACATCACGTGGCCTTCAATGTCGCCTGGTAAGGCTGCCAGACTAATTATGTACTTCATTATAAGGCTATTGTCACATGCTGCCACAAAATGAGCTAGTGTATGTTGGCAGAGCATCGTTACATATACTAGACAAGCTCTCATCCTTCAATGGAAGCTAGTATATGTAATCCCAGCTCCATAGTGCTTTAACTAATACCCTGAAGTGTAGTCGTGGCGCAGAGGGGTAAGCTCTGGTACCCAGAGCGGGGTAAAATGTGGCCGCATAAAAGTCATCACTGTTCAGATAGCAAAACTAATGGACTGAGTCCTTGTACACCTCTGGATCCCTTAGTATCCAAATGTTCACTGCCATACAACCAGACACCATCTTTATTGCACCATTTTTGCAACTTGACGCACCTTCGATATTTTACACATTTGACGAGCACAAATGGAGTTGCCTCTGCTGAACTCTTGTCTTGGAATTGGCCTCCCCTCCTGTCTGCGAGACCTACCTGTCCCAAACCCCCCCCCCCCCCCCCGTGAGTTTGGCCGATTCCAAGGATCAACAGGTTTTCGACACTATCCGTGCTCACGGAACCCGCTCCCAGGCACCCCAAGAAGAGGTCGAGAAGGCATGTTGCCTCGCTGCTGGCCCTGCGGACTTAGTAATTCTTCTAGAACGACCTGCGCCTAACCACGATTATGCTGATGACTTTGACAAATTCGTTCGATCCTGTCCGACCTTACAAGCCGTAGACGAGCTAGTCAAGTTTGCTACCAATGGAGCGCGGAGTATTCATACTACTTCTGTGCTTGATGCATTCTTACTTAAGCCCGTGTCTACACAAGCTCTTCCAACTGACTCGGACTGTTTGAACACCGTTGAGCAGATCTTGAAAATCAAACAACCACGAGTAGTCATATACTGTTGGAGTGGCGAATACCAGAACAGAAATCTCTCCCAATTCCGATCAAGGGGTGTTGGTTCACTTGCGATGCGTTCCATTGTACGGCTGAATGGGAAAGATATCACTGTTTACCACTCTTTCCACCCTGCAACAGCCGTTTGTTACAGCCAGTGCCAGCCTGCTTTACGTGTTCTCCTCGCTTATCACTTCGCTGCCGCCTTTTTGGAGCTACGGCACCCTCAGGAGCCTCCAGAGTGGGTCCTTAATATATCAAAGGAGGCCGCCAACCCCCCCACATGGAACGAGAATCTATCGTTCAAAGCTGCCGAATACTCCCTTCGCCGTGCGCTGCTGATAATTCTTGGCCTTGAGAAAATCGGTTCTGTCCGCATTCGAACTAGAACAACAGTTTCCCGAGTCTGGAGGGACGATATCTTTACTCTTGTCGGTTATCTGTCGACCACATCCTACCAGCGCGGGGCACTTCTGGTCGCAAGGGCCACGTTGCTGTGGCAGAAGTACTTTTCCAACACCCTAGAATTCCAGAAAGTGCTTTTGCAGCTGCTTGATCTCGGGAATCGACAGAGCACCTTCTACCCTAGCTCGTCCAACTTTAGTACAACAGGGCTTGAGGAGACTCTACTACTTTTAAAAATTGATGAGCCAGCAATACTGCCAGTCTATCCAAACGATCAGACTGAGAAAGCTTTGCGGGAAATACGCCTTCAGCTTGATGATAGCGACCCAAGAGACAACCGTCGAAAAGCCACCGACTTATCTGCACACCTCCAAAAGAACCTGGAATTGCCAGAGTGCATAGCCTGCCCACTCTGGCCTGCTATACGGGATGAAATTCGGGAATTCCTGCAGAAGTATATCGAACATCTCGGAACTGCTGGTCTTATAAACGCAATGCCTGCCTATCTAGGCGGGACCCGCGGACAGTTCGATCCCGAGGAGCAGCCGCCTTGTTCAATCATGGACCTACCCTGTAGCAGATTTATCCTTGATCAAGTTATAGATCTGCTGGAGGCCCGCCTTAGTCAGGAACGCTTGTGCTCGGTTCTCGTATGTGAGGTCATCGCCCGGAGCGAGTTGGTCGGATTATTCGAGAGATGCACAGATGTAGAGTCTGATGATACGCTGGGGCATGTTCGTGAAGCTCCGTCTGCATTACGACAGCACCTGAGTTCCCTGCAAAATGGGATTTATAACCTCTATGCCATGCGTGGAGAACACGAGGGCGCTGAAGGTCTATTGTTGCATAAGGTCTGAATTCTCAGTGATATAAATCTAAGGAGGATGGAGGGATTGTGGCAGTCTACAGCGTAATGAGAGCGGCAGCGCAAGCAGTATCTTATCAAGACGCAGACGGCTCGGATAGGGCACCTCAGAAATGAAACAGGTCTACCTTTTCCTGGATAGCTTTCGCACCGGGTATACAGCGATGATTTGAAGTGACGCAAAAGAAACGATCTAATCAACTCACTAGCATGGTCAAATCCAGTTAAAAGGCTCAGACTTGTGGCCGCATTTCTTTTTGATGCATTGGAAATTTGCTACGACCCAGTGACACTCAGCAACAACAATGCCGAATTGATAGGAAGCGGGCGTCTGTCTATGCCATTTCCCTCGGCGTGGCATACAGTATAGAGTACCGAAAAATCCGTTACAGTTACAGGTTCAGTACGAAAGTTTCTTTTCACTGATCATCATCGATGCGTTATTTCCACAAAATTCGATCGACGCGAAGCCGAGAGGCATCTGGAGCAGGACGATGATTGACGTAATCATTCAGAAGGATCTTGATGGGCTTGGGACGGAATGTCCACATGGCGAGGAATGCCCATGTATGAGAGAATACAAGAAACGTAGTATCGACACGCTGCGTCAGTCGTTGCATTATTACATTTCAATAGAGAAGCTGGTAACAACAGCCCAAAAGAATAATCCAGAAGTAGTTTAGCGTGCTTTTAACCAATGCTTTTAAAACGATCGACGAGTAAAAAATTTGCGCCATTTTTGCAACCTAGTGTGAACAGACAAGAGAGCCGATGTTGAATTGCGACACACCTCAACCATAGACAATATCTGAGATAGCAGCTACAAGTCTCGGATTTATGCCGCAAGAAGCACCCAGAGACAAGATTATATAGCTGAATCTGCTCACTGGAACGGTTGACTGAAAGACCCAGTCGGGGATGTGGGCAGATTCATTATTTCACTCTAATAGGTCCGTCTGAGTTTACAAACTTATCTCAAGCAACGAAACGGCGGTGTTTGATTTTAACCATAACATCAACTGGCCGAAAGGCACGATGTTTGGTCAGCGACCCAACACTAAGTATATTATATCGCTCGATCGTGACATCTTGTAATTCTCGTGAGAAAATCTCGCAACTATCTGCCACGCTAGAATACCGCTTTGCTCCCGCCATTGCAAAATGCCTAATGGGCGTTTGAGTGCCCTGGTTGCTTTTAAGTCCATATTCTGATCTCCGTCCATAGCGTGTTTCTAGAAGCGATGTTTGCTGGGGCGATTTTAAATCTGCTGACGTCTTGGAATGCCTGAAACACTTAGTGTCTTCAAGTCGCCACGCTGAAATTTCAAAAGTAACTCTGATTGGTTTACAGCCGATTCCCACTTCAGGGCTTCAGCGGCTCCAGTACTACAGCTGAGCAACGAAAATCTTTTGTCAAGGGCGTCACCTCTATATTGTACACTCTTGAGTAATATTAGCTTAAATATTCAAGCGTACCATCTTTATTTTCATCTATCATATGGCTTCCAGACGGTGTCTTTGCGGTGATCTGAGGGTTGAAACGTTGAAGCGCTGAAGCGCCACTTCCTGGCACTTCAGCGTTACCGCACTTCAGCTTACCCTGGAGCTCTAGCGTCATCAGCGTCGCATCTTTGATTAGTTTCATAGCTAGCACCCTGCTTCAGCTCATCGGCGCCACTCATGAACAACTAACCCTTTTCAAGGAATTCTGTGAAGGTTTATTGTGATGATGAAGCAGATCACCTAAGACAGGCTTTGAGCTTCAGATGGCCAATAATTAAGTCTCGGAAATGGGAGAAATTAGTGTGAATACCAGCTGTCCGGATACCGGCGTCACTAGTTATACTTTTTATTGTTTCAGCAGCCCTGGGGTGAAACGAAGCTAAACTAATATAGAATGGAAGGGAACAATAATTTTCCCGAACCTAATAACGTACTGTAACAAGTAATACAGTGGGAAGCACCTTCAGCTTCCCATCCAGAGACAAAGAATGCTTTTCCTAAACCCTAACGCGCCAAGGTACGCTACGCCTATATTGGTTTAGCGCATAATCGACTTCGTTTTGAGATTGAATCATACAATACAGGACAGCTGGCCTAATCACGTGTGCTGTAATATGACAGAAGTCAAATTACCCAACGGCAAGAAAAATTATATAACCCAATTTAAATGCGACAAGCATGCATCCGCCACTGCACAAGGACAACTCTATTTTGGATGGCCATTATAGGAATCTTGATGAGATCTACTACCTTTATCTTAGCATTTACTCTGACTACATTAGTGACTTCTATAGCCATCAAACAACCTCTTTTTTATGGAAAAATTCAGTCAACTTCGTGCAAGTCTTGCCCTCGCATCACAGGTGAACCACCCCAATTCAAAAGAAGAGGACGGCTCTTAAGACTTTCAAAGGAGTTTCTGGTCATACAGGGCCCTGGTGATGATTAAGCTCTTCCTTTCCATCAGCCTTGGTTCGGTACGTGGAGGCTAGGTCGGCCATACCAGTCAGAGCTAGTCCGTCAACGTCACATTTTTCTTTCCTACGCAACTTCACGATATCTTCAAATAAAGCGACTGCTTCATTGTATCTTCCATCTGTGTGTAGGCATATTCCAACATCTTGGATCAGCCCTATGAAGTTCTTTCTCTCCGCCTTCTGGCCATAATTCTGCTGAGTAAGTCTTTTCCAAGGATAGAGTCGCTCTCCAGATGAGAGATCACTTTGAGCAATAACAAAAGAGGCTTCTTGAGTGATCCTTTACGATGGAGTTTCCTATTCTGAAGCGTTCTGCCGTAGTCATACTGGATATACCACTTGAAGTGTCAGTGGGCTTGCTAACCACAATATCGCCGAGGCGTATATTAGGATTCTCTCTCGGTACCAGCGTAGAAAATATATATCGGAGAAGCATATCAAAGTAGCTTAGACTAGGTTTGAATTAAGCGGATGTCAACATAAAGAATATTAGATCAAGAGATATTTGAGCCTCGTAAACGTAACGAGTCGTAACCTCCATTCACATCGCCCTAAGCATGTACTTCGTGGAACCGCCAGCGCAATGGAGAGCCTGCAGCATCTCAGGCGCTGAGCCGATTAAACACTGTAGCAGCCTGTACTGGTTGGCGGCCTGGAAATCCATTGCAGACTTGTCAGCTGGAAGCTGGCATTCTTTTGACCGGAAACTGCATCTGGGAATCGGAGTAAACACGGAAGCTGGAATTACCACGTTCCGAATGTGGCTGAGCCAGGTACAAATGGATGAAGATTCGGAAATATGGTCCACCGCCAAGCCGGCAAAGGTTGAGTTCCGGACGATCTCGAATCTCTTCGCATTTGGATGAGATCACTACTCAGTTCAGCCAGAGATAGAGTCAATGATGTCACCGCTAAGTTCATTTCCAATGCTGAATAATAAACTGTCTTCCTCTGACAAATTCGAAGTTCTTCAATACCCCGGATCTCGGCTGCGGGAGATAATGTTACTATGATTTAAAGGAGGCAATTCTCCTTCAGAGTCGCCAATCACTCACTCCAGTAGATCTTTACCCCTTTCCACCATGACTCCTAAGAAGCTGATTGTTGTTCTTGGTGCCACTGGTAATCAGGGCGGCTCTGTTGTAGAAGCCTTCCTGCAGGAACCCGGCTGGCAGGTGCGCGCGATTACCAGAAACCCTTCGAGCTCAAAGGCTCATGCATTGGCTACTCGCGGTGTAGAAGTGGTCAAAGCTGATCTGGATGATCCTTCCTCCTTCATCCCTGCCTTCAAGGACGCCCATGTTATCTTCGCGGTTAGCGATTTCTGGGGCTTATTTGGCGATCCCGCCAGTGGCGACAAGGCAGCAGCAGCAGCTCAGCCTCTCAATGTCTGGGCCGCCAACCACGAAACCGAGCAACTAAAGGGTGTCATTGACGCTGCGGCAAAAGTCCACACCCTGGAACGTTTTGTGCTATCCTCTCTCTCCAATGCAGCGAAGTGGTCCAATGGGAAATACCCGCATGTCTATCATTTTGATTCCAAGGCCAAGGCCGAGGATTACGGCAGCGAGAACCATCCTGAGTTATGGGCCAAAACAAGTATCTTCCAGGCTGGGTACTTCTTAAACAACTTTGTGTCTAACCCTATTACTCTGCCAAGAAAGGTACCTTGCTCGCCTCTCCCATCTTTCTAAATCTTGGCTTAATTTCTTTCCCCCCCTTTTTTGCAGGATGCGAACGGAGTGGCCCAGTTTATCGGAGGCCTAGACCCAGACGTGGAGCTTCCTTTTATCGCCGCGGAAGAAGACACTGGACCCATTGTCAAAGCCATAGTGCTTGATTCAGCTCCAAAGAAGGTTATCGGTTATAGAGCGCGCATTTCACTGCGCGGCCTTATTGAAATCTTCTCGCAAGTGACAGGTATTAAAGCTGAAGCCGTCGTTCTGCCCAAGGGAGAGTCAGTCGTTCCTTTCCCCCCTGAGCTACAGCAGGAACTTGATGACAACTGGGGGTATTGGAAGGAGTTTGGATATTACGGGGGAGATCCAACCATTATATATCCTCAGGATGTGAGTGTCATACCTCGTTGTGAGAGCTTCTTTAAGCTAACTAGTATAGCTGGAACACGCGCCCAAGCTCAATAGCGTGGCTGAGTACTTCCAAAAGCAAGACTGGTCAAAAGTGTTCAGCTCTTAAGAGTTGGAATATTTTAATCACGAATGTCTTGTTCGAGAACGGGGGCCCCTGATTATTGACTATATGATATTAAAGAGAGTTCCCAGAAGGGCAGCACCTTGATCTTTGTCGCAGAAGATAGTTTTTCTTTTATAGACACGCACAGAAATTCAAATCGACTTTCGAACTGGTCTAATGTACTTGGCTCAGTAACATAGAAGCGTCGGCAAAGCGCTTCCAATATCTCATATGCGGCGGGAGATATTGTTAGCCCTTTTCCAGGTCTCCTTTATCAAATCGGCACACTTTTCTCCAATTCCGTTGGTTTTAAAAGTTACTGAACCCGAACCTGGGCGCAAATAATCCCGCAATTAAGGCGAAGGCGTGATGACCATCTTTCGGGAAGTTGCTGCAGCGTTTGGGTACCAAATAGTACTTAGAACAATCTTTAGGTCCCCATTATATTGTCCGGCCCTAGGAAGAAGGATTCTAAGCCTGGGTCCTCGGTCAAGGGAGCCGCAACTACACACCTTGTGGTACTCCCGCTGGAAAGAGTCAATTCACTGCTCAGGTGTACAGTAAGCCGTGGGTTGGCTTAGTCAAATAGGTCCATTACCTACAAATAGTGAATCCATTGCAGGTCCATCGACAATGTCATAAATCTACTACGTTCAAGGCCAGTCTGTGATGCACGCTTCAATCCTCTCTCTGTCTTGTTCAACCACGCTTTTGGATCCCGTCTGCAGCTCTCTGAAGCTGCGAGTATCCTTAGAACATCTTTGTGTGTTGGGGACATTCGAATGGGTGCGTCATTTGGGGAGGTATGGTCATAAATGTTGATTTAAGCTCGGCGGCTAGATTGCATTAAACAAGGAAGACTTTGGTTAGACACCGCTTAATGTCTATATAATAACTTCTAAACTCTCCTTCTCGCCTTCAAAGTCATCCTCCACCGGAGGGTCTTCATGGGGATTAAGACTGTCTGTTGTGATCTGTAGCCGTCTGCGCACACCAAGCGTAAAATATAAATCACTACGATGGAGCACCACAGTCGCCTTTTATATATTTATCCACACCCTGCTAAATGGGGCAGTGCATTGTAAAGATGGGCTTGGCTCACCCGGGCAGCTTGAATTGCAATTTACCAGAAGGATGTATTATTAAAGACGTTCGAGACACACGATTCCAACAGTTACTTGGGCACTAATTATATGGCCTGTATTTGCCCTGGCTGATGAAGTAGCTATGTACTCCCATCAATTAGCCGTGGGGTCAAGGATAAACATTATTTTTTCGCAACTCACTACGGCTCGTCTATAAGGGGGGCGCGAGCTTCATGGGCACTACTCTATCCAAACACCCAAAGACTACGCAGAAGAGCAAACTACGACCGAACTAGCGCAGGACATAGTAAATGAGGCGTACATACTGCAGCTGCTGCGAGCAGCATGGCCTGGAAAAGCAAGAGTAATATCTTTAGCACAGCCAATACCCACGTCTGCCTGCTCATATGAAGACCAAAATTCCACCTCATCCACAACGAGCAGGCATGTGTGGACTTTTAAGGAAATTTTGTCCTAGGAGGTTTTCCAGACATGTCCCAATGGGGACGCGAAAGCAAACGTTTGAGTCTAAGTTGCTGGCATCAGCCGCGGATAGCTGGGACATGTTCTGCAGTTCAAGAAACTCGTAATACATCCAATGCAGTCGTGCACGAAGAGGAGACAGAATCCCGGGCATCCGAGGGAGGGAGTGGAGGAAGGTCTCTCCACCCTGACCGAAAAGGAGCGATCTAGAGGTTGGAAGGCAGCAAATAGAAAGTTGAACAGCAGCCCCTTCAGCCTTGCACGATCCCGGATGAAAAGCTTGTGACCAGTGGGCCTAGGGGTTCGGTGGGAGACGACTTCTGCTGAACGGCATCCTGTCTTGCTGCTAGCCTTTTAGCACGTCTACTGAGCCCCGGAAGTTGGATGTAGTCTCTGGATAAGTATGATAAAAAATAGCCCTCCTATTGTGTTATGAGCTTCGTCGATATATATATTATAATTGAATATTCTGTCGATTGCTTGTTGTATTCTAGTGTACACAAGTGAGGCGGGAATTGAAATTCCGCTTACTAAACGCATGAGTGCATCTTTGGGTCATGTGTGTTTGTCAATGCTCCTCTTTTTAGTTAACTAACTAATGAGTAATGCTGATTAATGTTAATTAATGCTGATTAATTGTCCCGAGACCAAGGTGAATTAGAGCTGTTACTTGTTGATTAGTGATACATACTAGCCCCACAGAATTTGCAAGAAAATTTCTTATGCAAACACACTGATAGGCCCACTTGACTTCCGAACGTTAATCATATTCTCCGCTTTTGTTATGATTCCCAGTTCCTTTATCTCCTCAGGCATTCTTGAGACTCTTGGTAAGTTTGCATCGCCGGAGATCATTTACATCTTTCATCAGTCTATCATTGGGTCGAGCCAAAACCCCTGTAAACTACCGATGGCGACATATCCAGCCGGAAGTAAATGTTGGACTATATGAAGTTCAGGACTTGCAATTACTTGCGTGGTTTGTTTAGCTAAAAGAAACGCTCATTCATCCTTTACTGCTAAACAAACATTTCCACCTTCAGTTTCTTACACACGATTCACAATGCCTTTCCCCAACAGCCTTTCCACTCCTTCGACATGGCGATTTATCGGCCTTGGTCTTACAACGTCTGTCATCTCTCTCGGAGCCTTGGCCCTTTTATCACCATCTACTGCTGCAGGAAGTCTTGGGGTCATACCGACCACGTCAGAAGGCCGCGACATAACCGAAAAAGCAATGATTTTCCTGGGAATACGTGACATAGCCGTAGGGGGCGCGTTGTTTTGGTTCTATATCGAAGGAAAGATAAAGGAGATGGGAGTTATATTCACGGCGTGGACCGCTGTATGTGTGGTGGATACATGGGTCACGATACATGGTCCAAGAGGATGGGACAAGGGCGTTTGGGGGCTGTGTGGAGGGGCAGCAATTGTCGCGTTCGGGGGGTTGGGGTTGTTGCAACTATAAGGCCTGTATTGATGGGGTATTGAGGAATGTCGCGTTAGGAGGGGAGCAAGGGAGAGACATCATGTTTTCAGGGCGATAGCTGGTATTCGCCATGTTGTACCCTAACATTGCCCTGTATTCTCAAAGCTCACACACAGAGTTAGTGAGCCTAATGACAGCAGCCTGGCGGCGGACATTTCATTCTTCAGGCCCCGATCAGGACATCTTATTCTAGCATCTCTAAGTTAGAGCTAGGCCGTCCCCATTAGGGGAGACAGCATAAATTTATGTGCTATCTTATGATCTTGCCAAGATAAGTCTCTATTAGTTAATGGCAAGGTGTTTGACGATAATTGATGAACCTATAGCTTATTTCTACGTACTTTCATTATTTTGCTCCTCCAGTTTCCCACTGATTGACTGGCAAGTAATTGGTTCCTGGCTGCGAAGGAGGTTGCAGAATATTGTGTATCACCGGGCTCTGGGTGAGTTCCACTGGACATATACCCCGGTTAATTCTAGCACTGTAGAATCTAGATGGGAGTTTGATTTACTCTTTGGGAGATCGAGCTTTACTGACCCTGATGGCTTGGCGACGGAGTCGGCTGAGGGACTTGTCCCGCTCTCAAAATGAAGCCTAAGCCGAAAGGAAACTAAATAGGATTAGGTTGACATGTTTACTCCGTTATCCACAGTTGCTTGGCGTTGGATGGACTGGCTAAGCCCCACTCTCAAAATTTGATCGTGTCAAACCTACCATGGCCGAATATTCGATCGGACCTCGAAGCTTCAATGAGGCAAGACAACGAATTCAGCAAAGTCGCTGAAAGAAACACCCTCTACGTAAACCAGGTGGCGCAAGATTTTCAAGAAGCCATCGGCTCTGTCGGTTTGATATGTCGGAAGAAGACATTGAAGAGCAAAGGGACCGAATGAGTACAGACGCAAAGGAAAAGATAACGTCTGACAGGGTTAATGGATCCACCTATCAGCTGCTCTTTCGACGGAGACCAGGACCCGTCGGGATTAAAAAAGACTTTTAGGAAGAGCTGAATCTTCCGTCGGTTCCGTTGTTGGTCCCTTGACCTAGCACTATCCGACCATCAGTGTCAGATAGTCCTTGCTTTGGTCGTCATGACGTGAGCGGAGATCAAGATTTGTTTGCGGAGCCTCAATGTAAATTTTAATAAATGCGGGTGGGAGTTTAAGTTGTTGTAGGACACATGGGTGTATTGCCGTCAATCTTATATATCAGTGGCAGTTCCGAACACCCATGTTACGCCCGGGTATTCGTCCAAGGACTCTGCGACCAGTTAGCTATCTTGGTTAGAGGCGACTTACCCGATGACTAGAATCCACTAGCGATCGACGACGATGAATGACCCGATGTGGTCCAAACGATGGCGGTGATGTGATAACGATGTACACGAACAGTCCAAGGTAGAAAGGCCAGGCCAATTGAGTACGTATACTCAATTGTTAGATAGTGCGAACGAGTTGAGCTGGTAACGATACGAAAATGTTCCTGAGTAGAATGTAGCTATCAAGTAACAATTTAGAATTGATCACGAAGAACTAAAGCTAAGTACATGAATGAGTGTCCTTATATATCCTTTCCTGGAGTTCCTTGGTATGTTGGTTGGTATACAGTTGGTATACGCGTGGTATACGATATACCAAATCGTATACTTTCCGGTGATCGCTTGTATACAATTTAGCTTATCACGTGACCCAGCTAGTAATGGCTGTTAGTTAACCGTGTTCTCGGATACTTCTAAAAAGAAAATAATTCTCAGATCGCATATTTGTTGTTCCGACCGAGAACTATTTTGGAGAGTGCCCCAAGGTTCGCTCCGAAGGAGAGAATGCTAGAATTAAATATTATAGTCTTCGAAAAATCAACATATGTCTCCCACTGATGGCTCCCCTATGTACTTTGTGTCACATTTTACCAAACCTTACGGCGACCGAGATACCAAATAATATTTCCAAGTCGCAGAAAAAGTAACAACCCTTTGAGCAATAATGGTCCAAGAGAACCACCACAGCTTAGGAAGGTAAACAGATCCTGTCCGAACCTTTATTCCAATACATCTATGGGTTTATAGCTTAACTGAAAAAAACTTCGCAGCAATAGTAATCTATCCAACGAAATTAATGCCAACGATAATAATCAGGTAGACCCAACTGCAGACCCTCGAAGCCCTGCTGCCACTGCTGAATATGCGGATTATTACCGTGAATTTCTTAATGAACTGGTGGACTTAATACGAAATGAAGATCAAGCAATGGTAACTCGCATTGTTGGTCTTATACGATCTGGTGCATCTCAGGATGAGGTTCTTGGGGCGATCCGGAGCGCAAATAGTTAGTGCGAAAAAAGAGAGTATTCGCCACGGTTCTGCGTATGGAACTGTCTAGTTGCACCTGTATCTGCCAGTGGTATTCCTTCATAACGACGATCAAGCCTCGGTTCAAAATAATACGAAACAGCTAGCTATTGTGCCGAGATCTTCATAAGTTCCTATCTGTACCCCACTTCGACACCCAAATAATAATCCATTATAGGAACTATTCGATTAATGATTTTTGTTCCAATGAGACCGTCGAAACATTTCTAGAAAGGACCGTTCTCGTATCAAAGTGCACGATAAATATAGACAATCCCTAACCATTGAAACTGCGGCCCTCGTGGCGCGCGGCTTCGAAATCTCTGATATGCTTCTGCGTTGTCCAGTACCGCACTAAAGTGCTATTGTTCTACGGGGCATCTCGTAACCTACCTTTCTTACTTTGATCAGCTCACCCCAGCATTTTCGAGATGTTGTTGAATGCTCTTCCAAACTTGCGTCGTAGTTCCTGGCGCAGTCTGTTCAGCCGCTGGCACTCACGTGAGAAAGACTTGGGGTAATTGTCGTTAACTGCGTCATTATTTTTTAGTACGGAAGTTCGTGACGGTGTCCATCGGAAAAACTTACTAAATAGGATTAGCGTGCTTGGGGCTTCCGAAATCCTCGGAGTATAAAACATTTGCGCGGTTTTTGCAAGTAGCTGTACATAAAAGTACTTCAAATGGGCGTTTCGACAGATCCTTGCTCTTTTCGCCACCCAGCACGAAGAATGACTTTGCTGACCCACCTTACCCCGAGCAATCGGTCTCCAACTGCCTTCGTCTCGTCCATCGGGGCCTCATATTGCGCGACTCAAGATAATTGTTCTCCGGTTACCGGGGGCAGCTGGTGGTCGTGGAGTGGAGATCTGGATCGGAAAACGCTGCCAAAGGCACAATAGGCCAGCGAACCACCTCAATTTCCAGATCAGTTTGC